>CM072151.1:21152040-21177061 GCA_036850595.1 Rhyacichthys aspro
ATTTAAAGGTTTGTGTTTTCTTGGTTTGAGAAGGCTTTCCTCGTGTAAAACTTAAACCTTGTCGGTGCAGCTGGGCCATGGAGACTTTGCTCAGAGTAGCTTCACTTCAGGAATGTTTGGGTGCAGAAGTAAGAAGTGTTTTCTTTTGCTTTGTCTTGTCTTGTTCTCCACTCTGTTTGCTGTTTTGCTTCACCACCTGCCATCATCCTGACCCGCAGTAATGGATCAGCAGCTCCACAGACAGCACTGATGGAACTCACTGAAGGTTAGCAGTGGAAATATCAGGGAGCGGCTGACATTGATCATAACCTATCAGCTCCTCACTCACAAGGTGACATTCTGGAGCGGCGAGATCTGACTCAGCAGACTCAATAAAAAGGACGGAGGAGGCATCAGCAGCCAGCCCACAGCCAGGATGGTGCACCGGAACATGGTGATCCACTAAAGCTGCCGTCTTTTCTTTCAAATGAAACCTTAAATAGAATATCCACTCAGGCTTATGGAGATTTAGAGCTGAGTGAAAAGACTGGCCTGAAAAAAGAGCATTGTTCCTGATTCTGTAAACACGCAGATGATTTTGATAATAGCCTGAGCCCACAGTCTGCTGCAGGTAAAATACAAAAGCCTGAGAATGTGCACTTTATGAAAAAGGACCTAGCTTTTAAACACTCCATATGTATCTTCACTATACTTTTATACATTTTTTTTTTTTTTTTTCAATTGTTTGAACTTGTGACGTTTTGAATAGAAATGTAATGCATTATTATACTGGATTAGGGTAGCGCGTCCAGCCAGACTTGTTCTTCATTAACAAAATGAAGAGGGTCTGGAACCTCTTCCATTGACCACGACTTCCATCGAGGTCAATGTAAACCTGAAAAATTACAAACTGTTTTTTTTATTGATTGGTGCAGGTCTCTGTGTCAGTATGCCCTGCTTTCTGATTATTATGTCTGCTCTCATTTCTTCTGTGTCCTGGAAATCAAACTCAGACAAGTAACTAATTGTTTAGATTAGAAAAAGAATTGGAATGGCCAGCCAGGCTATAAAGGAGATACAGAGCCAACCCAGTGAGTGTGTGTAAACACAAGGGTTTTCATTATTTAAAGGCATGTTTAATGTTTCAAACAACATAAACCACTATGACTAGCAGCTTTGTAAAAAGAAATCTCTATGTGACAGTGGTTGCTATGTTTATGTCTAATGCTTTCGTACACTATATTTACCCTAACTCTAACCCTTTCACAGTGGGCAAAGTTTGAAAAGATTTACCAAGGCGTTGCATCAGGGCCGATTTACCAAAGGCCATAATAAAGTCATAAGTCATAATAAAAAACCTGTCGAGAAATGCCCACCTCCACAAACATGCATTTCCCCTGAGTTATGGAGATGAGTAAGCAAACAAACTCAGACAATTATCTCTCGATGAATTAAACTCATTTTACCAAACTCGGTGTAAATAAAGAAATGCTACATAAAATCTCTCTTTATCTTTTAATTTAATATCTCCAGAAAACATAACATAAAAATAAGTGATTCGCAAACATGTAAAAAACATTTTATATTTAGTTCTATAATATAATATCTTTAATATTTAATACTAAAACAAATGTATCTATCTCATAAAGACAATCCATCTCATCATAAATATTTCTTTTATAGTTTAGTAGTTTAGTTTTAGTTTAGTTTATAGTATTTAGTAGTTGTTAAGTTCATCTGATGAAACAATAGAGAGACAGATGTAAAGTGAGTCCTTTTCTATTTAATTTGTGATAAAAGTCTCTGATTCACTCCTGACCAGACTTTCCCCTAATTTACACTGACTGCGAAACGGATATTCAATTCAATTCAATTCAATTTTATTTGAATAGCCCAGTATCACAATGACAATTTCCTTAAAAGAGCTTCACAGTAAATTAACACATAAGACAGTAAATGCACAAACAGGCAGAGCAAGACATCATCCCCTGTCCTTAGACCCTCCATCAGGGTCAGAGGTCAGAGGTTAACATCCCCTGTCCTTAGACCCTCCATCAGGGTAAGGAAAAACTCAAAAAACCCAGCTGTGGAAAAAGAGAAACCTCAGGGAGAGCCACAGAAGGAGGGATCCACTCCCAGGACGGACAGGCTGTGCAATAGATGTGTCACTGACAAATACTCAATTATATGTACAAGTGAATGAGGTTATGGAACGGGGTCCGTATGGACGCCACAAGGAATAGAAACCGTTGTATTCCTTGCGAGCATTTACACCAGCTGTGGTGCGGTACGTCTCCGGATCCGGAAGGTTTCCGCAAGGAGTCTATTTTTAACGGACGCCACATGCGGATTTTCATGAAGTTTAAGAAATTACACGAGCCAGACAGGAAGTCAGGCGCTGGGCCAGCTAGGTGAATCCGGTATATTTCAATAAAACAAGTTCTGCGAACTCTCGCTATATTGTATTACGTCATATCCTCTGACCCGGGGGTCACATGTCCCGGGGGTTATTTGACACCATGGACGATGAGAGATTCATCACGGAAGTCCAAAACCACACAATTTTATATGATACCTCACATACAAGGACAACACCAGAAAAGAGAAGGCATGGAGTGAAATAGTGAAATATTGATGTGACCGAAAAGGCAGTGTTGTTTTTGTTTACAAGCACCTCTCTCTTTACATGGATGTTATCACGTGAACTCAACCCTTCAGCGTGAATCCCTGTGGTTTTGTGGTCTCGTGGATGGAGATTTCCGGACACGTACAGCACACGCACCGCACTCGGTGTAAATGGCATTCCGCTCCGTATCCGTCAGTGTTGGTCAGTCAGTGTAAATAAGGCATAAGCTGCCTGCATACCTTTCCATAGTGACTGAGCGTACTCATGATGATCCTGTTTTATGGAACAAAAATAAAAACAAAATGAGCCAGACTTATCTAAATAAGCTTAGCTTATTGGGTTAGCTCATTTTATGGAACAGCCCTCTGGTGTAAAAGCTGTAAATCTACAGATATAACAGAATAATAGAATTAGTGTATCTCTTTGCTCAGCCACTATTTCCTTCTGGCTGTGTTATTTATTGAGCCACACAATCAATTGATAACATAAAACTGTAATAATTGTTATTTATAACTATTGCTATTTTGTTAGGTTATAGAATAGTGCATGCATATGCATAGTTTCTAGTTTAAATGTTATGTGCACTGATTCTGACAACATTTGGTGTCAAAATTGCAAATTGCACAATGTTCCTTTTTGGAGCAGGTGAACAGTTACAATAGCTATGCAGGGACATGCTGTTGCAGTGCTTAGTTTGTCCACACTGGGCCATAGACACATGCAGAGTGTTGTTTTGTACTGGAAACATAGCTTTGACTGATGTGCTCCATTTAGTTTTACTATATACAACAACAATTTACACAGTGCACCTTTAATGTTAGATTTCTGTAGGTAGACATGTTTACAGCACTTACACATCTCTTTCAGTGCGTGTACAGTATGTTTTACCTGCTTCCTCTCCCACACACTCCTTACACAGCCCCAACTTCCACTTCTTCAAATTATTGTTGGTGATAAACAACTCTTAACTTTTCTTAAAAAGCAGAGTCTGTTTGAAGACTCAAACCGCTGTAGGGCATTTCAAGGTCCTGTCTGCTCTGCTGAAAACTCTTTGTGTGTGTTAAAAGCCCTGAAGAAAGGAGAAGAAAAAACCCATAAAAAACATAACTGCAGAGTGAATCTCCTCAAACAATGACACTTCAAATACATACTGTAATTTTCATACACAAACTCCAGGATGGAAAATGTGCTTATACTTTGGGCCATGCTGTTAAACAAAGCCTTAAGCCCGAGCCTTGTGACTATGGCTCATTTCGGTTCATGGAAATGCATAATGACTGAAGAGAGAAGTGTTTTCTTTGCAGTTCATTTGTTTTACCCTGTTCAAATAGGCTTTGTCATGTTCTGAATTAAATGTGTCCTAAACTCAAAGGCTGTCTGAGCATATTGTATTTTGTTTTGGAACAGGCTTTAAGTGGCTGAGCAGCCCCACCCATGGTTTTGCTGCTATGTCTCTCTCTCTCTCTCTCTCTCTCTCTCTCTCTCTCTCTCTCCACAGAGGATCCATGGATGCATCCTGTTTATTTTAGCCAAACGAAACACCTTTGGAGGATTGAACATACCGTATTTTCCGGACTATAGAGCGCACCTAAATATAAGCCGCACCCACTAAAATTTAAAAGAAATATATATTTTGTCACATATAAGCCGCACCGGACTATAAGCCGCCGATATCCAGGCTGAGAAATAAGATATTTACATAGAAAGATTTTGTACCATAAGTGTTTATTCATATACCTGAACTGATTGTTTCCGAACAGTGCCTGTAACACGGCAGTAAAAGTGCTGATCAAACAAAACAGAAAAGTCATTGATGGTTTTATTAATCTTCCTCCTGTGCACTAAAACCAAGTTGCTTTATTTTTCTTCCTCCTGTGTACTGAAACCACTGAACACCAAACCACTGTCACTTTTTCTTCCTGCACACTGTTAAAGCACAACTGCGCAACTATTAAAGTCGCTTCATTCTCCCGTGCACTGAAACCACAAGTCACTATTCATCTTCCTCCTGAGCATTGAAACTACTGAACACCAAACCATTGTCACTTCATTTGTTTTCCATTATGAGGGGGTGAGGGTGTCAAAATATTACCGTATTTTGCTGTTGTGCGTCTTGGGTTGCATGTGCTAAGAATAAAAACTGGCGCTTTCTTGTTTGTACTGTCTACCGCTGCCTCGTTTGTCTCGTTTTTGCACTTCCTGCTAGAGCGCCCCTCTGAGGGCTGGAGAAAAATTCATAGAAAAGCCGCATCTCTGTATAAGCCGCATGGTTCAAAGCGTGGGAAAAAAGTAGCAGCTTATAGTCCGGAAAATACGGTACTTTTCAGAGCATGACCTGGATTCCCCCAAAGAGTCCTCTAAAGAAAGGATTCTAATTTCTCTCTTTGCTTTCTGTGTTTTTTTGTAGATATCAACATGGAAAAGTGTTTTTGAGTCAAAGTCAAATCTGTCAGTTGTCAGGGGGGAAAAAAGCAAATTTTTTGCATAGTGACCATTGCTAAGTTGTGGCCAAATGAACATTTGAGGCACATGCTTAAACAACGACGCTGATGTCTCTCTATTTCTCTGAAGAGAACTTACACAAGGATCTACTTAATTACTTTAGTCTTACCACCAGGAGTTTGATCCACTTATTCACATTGGTAAATATTAATCCATCTCAGTCTCATCACAGTTCATGTGTAGAATATGGCACTTCTTTTATGCATTAATATGACCTTAGCAGCCCCCTGAACCTTGGTCATATCTAACTAATCAGCATTCCTCTGGAGGGCTGTATGATGCCCTGCTGTTCTGATAGATTTGAACTACAGCCTCACTGGATCTAAAGCCACAACCATCTCTGGTAGAAAATGGTTCATCATGTGCCATGCTGTCCTCATATACTCTGGGAAATCTATGTGAGAGCTCCTGGAAAAAAGGTAGTGATACAAAAAGCAGCCTTCTGCATCCACAAAATCTATAATAATCACAAGAGTTTGTACCATGCTACATTTATACATCACATGTCATTGATTACAGCCAGTTTAAGTGCTGTCATGCTTACTCAAGCATGACGTTCTTCTCAATGGGAGTACAGCAGCCATGCACTGAATAAACTTGGAGACAGTCTTTAAGTTAAGGTTATTATCTCTTGACATCTCTGAAGACCACACTGAGATTAAGTCCAGGCCTTTTTAATATATTAGAAGAGATATTAGGGAACTGTTATAAAATCCAAACACGTCCAGTCTTTGCCCAAGTTCAGAATCAGTGTTTAATCTAAGGTTCAAGATTTAGATGATGATATACACTACCAGACAACCATCCCTTCTTCACTTCACTATCGGACATCTAGATTTACCAGTTCTCCTATACATGGTGTGATTATGGAGGCATTTTTTTTACATGGACTGACGTCATCACACATGCTTTAACCACATACTACATAACTTAGCCTTGAATGTACAGTCACTCTTGAATTTAAAGGCAAACTAGATAATGTTTAAGGATTAGCACTCAGAAAAGGCCTCGGCGCTGCTATAAATTCACATGTATCTGTGCAAGCGTAATGTTAGCAATTTTACAATTAGAAACTTAATATTGAATGACAAATAATTTTATGGCCACAGTGTTGATCATCAAACTTGTGCCTGTTCCATCCTAACATGTGCTGCTCTCTGACAACAAATCTCACAAAGCATTCTGCAGATAGTGGCAATTTTCATGTTCAGTGTTTATGTCAGGAAACAATGGCACGACATACATTTAAAGTTTGAGTGGCATCTTTCACAATTATTTTTGTCATCAAATGTGCTGTAAACAGTATTGCAGACCTCTAGAGCCCCCTTTGTGAACAATAGAATTACAGAATATGAGTCCACTTCATTTTCTGCAACCAAAGAGCACAATTCCACCAGTGTCTTCATTTCTGTCACAACGGCCGGGACTCCTTTTCCAAACTCACTGAGCTTAACTCTGCAACCTTTGCACGGCGTGATCAGCATCAAAAGTCTGTAGACACACAAGCCGCAGTAATCCGGTTCCAAACCTGTTCTGCTTACTCCATGACAGCCTTAATGCGAACAGATAACCAGCTGTTTACATGAGCTGCAATAATGACACTACTGCCTCCCTGTGCTTCTAATCTAATGAGTAAAGTGTGTGAGGATGTCTGATAAGCCACAGCGCTGGGGGCCAGGGGAGGGCTTCGCTCAAATTCATTAACAAATTACATCCAATGACATGGTTATGGCAGAAATGTGCTGAGGTCAGCTTTTAGACACATATTGGAGTTTGATCCAAGTAAACCCTGGTAAGTCAGATGTGGCAATCTGACCAGAGTTTTGAGCTGACCCGTTATGAACCACTAGAATTTGTCACATGAAAATATAAAAAAAGTGAGTCTTAATAATGTAGAAAAGTAGAAGTGTATATGTAGGCGCGGTGCACAGAATGACGATTGTATGTTATTCATGTGTTATTCAACAATTACATGGATCAGTAATAAATGATAACTCTATAAACACTTGCAGAGGCTGGCTCCAACAAAATGGCAATCTTACAGTGAAATCCTACAAGCGTCCAGATCAATAAACAAATGAAAAAGAGGAAAAGAGTTCTATAACAGTCTGTTTTGGCTCCATTCCTGTTGACTGTCTGTGGATGTCAGAGATACATACTCTGCCAAATAAGGATCCAATTGATTCTATTGGATACTATTTCTGATCCAAAATTATTGACACAAATAAGAGGTGGTGGCGCTTTGAAGTGCTCTCAAATGTGCCCAATGTGAATAAATGCCAAGACAATAAGCAATGTACACTACTAATGCTTTTACACAAAAATAGTAAATAAGAGAGAAGGCAAACAAAGACACAATGTTGACGCTATAACTCATGAACAAGAGCATATCTATGTATCCATTGAACATATTCCTATGCATCCACTTGTATATGTACACTTGTTCCCAGCATAATGTTAAAACTATCAATTTTTATATCCTGTTTTTTGTTTGTCTCTTTACAATGTCTTTTCAAAATGAGAACAGAACCAAAAGATATAAATAGAGGTATCATTTATAGCCAGCCTTTTATTCAATGTTGTGTGGCGCCCCCCTACAACCATCTCACAAGTTCAAGTCTGCCTACATATCCGTCCATATCTCTATAATGAAACAAGTCTGTCAGGTTTGTCAATGTGTCATGTGACCTGTCAGCGTGTCCCCTTAGAAAATGATTGACTGCGCTCCCTTTGGTGTCAAACCCCGGGCTCAGAGTCCCAGCAGTCTCTGTTCTGACAGCACATCAGCATATTGCTTATAAAAGCCGAGTCGCCACCAACCTCCCTTCCCCATTCAGCCATTCACATTTCACTGTTGTCCGGCTGATTGTCCCCAAACCGTGGGTGGACAGAGACTTGAACATGAACTTTTCATACATTTAAGTGTGATAAACATAGTAGCAGGAATAAAACCCTAGTGTGCACTAAGCAAATGCATAATTAAGCACATACAGGGTACATTTAAATCTCCCTTTAGGTTTTCGATTTGCAAAAAAGAAGCATTTTTCTTTGAACTTGCAACGGCATAGTCAGCTATCTTTAAAGCATTGACCTCATCTAGTGGCCAAGATGTGAACTGCACAATAGAGGCAAATAGAAAAAAAATGCTTGGTGATAAATGGATATTTTGATAGTTTTGAATATATTGTCAGGAAACTAATGAAGAAATGGAGATGGACAAACTTTGACTGACTGTTTTTTGTGTTTTGTGCTTTTTGGGACTGAGAAAATTATGGATGCACTTACACATAGGTTTGATTGCCTCTCCATGACCCCATTAGAATATAAATTACTTTATTTTTTTCATTTTCACTATGCTCGACACCATGTTAGCCTCTTATTTCAGGCATTTATGAAGGTGAGACAGGGCTCTGACTCAGGAGGAAGGTCTTCCCCAATGGTGACACGAAAGCACATAGCAACCATTCATTTCCAATCTATGTTTCCATGGGGGAGCGACAAGCGCATTGAGTGTTGCAATTCCACCGACCCGAGCGTAGGTTTGATGTTCTAATTCCTGTAAATAAGAAGCAACATTGATGCAGCGACTCCCAATCACATCAATTATGACAAACACCCAAGAGCAGGCATGTCCAAAGTCAGGCCCAGGGGCCATTGCACAAGGTTAGATTTTATGTGGCCCTTTGCTTCAGTGATAAAATGTGTTGTTTATAGCCCCAACAGCAAGTTTAAATTACAATTTCTGTTAAACTTGTTCAAATCTAACTAAAACCTGTTTGAAACTAACTTAATCCTATTTAACCTGTTCAAATCCAACTGTACTTGTGGAATAAAAGAGTGTTGACCCTTGAAGATTTTTATTCTGATCAAATGTGGCCCTCTTTGCAAAAAGTTTGGACCCCTCTGTCCAAGCAAAACCTTCATAGCTTCTTCAACTAAACTTAAGCTACTTTGATGAGGGCTGCAGACGCCTTGTGAGCAACATGAACTGACACAAGTGACATTGTTGCATTTGGTATGAGTCTAACTTTTGCGCCTGATGATAGGATCTTAGCCCTTAGCATCTGTGCTCCTGGACTGTCCCAACCAACCAAGCCATTCTCTTAACATAGGAATCAGTCAGTGTTAAAAGGGTGTAAGTGGTTTATGATTTGTTTTCCTTCTGTATTGCCGATCATTAATCACCTGCTTTTTGCTTATCCCTCTATCAATTTAACCAGTCAGCATACTTTCTGTCGAGGCCTATCTCGCGTGCATGGTCGGTTCTGATGAAGCTTCTAAATGTTGAAGTATGTAAGCAGTAGTAGTGATGGATCCGTTTGGAGATTCAACAGTAGGCTGCTTTTCTAACTCCGGACCATAACTTATGGCCCATACGGACGGCTGGGAGCGACTGGAGCTGCACACGGGATCAATATGAAAGTGACTGATGCTGCTGTTTGCCCTGAGTCAGGCCCTTCCAGATTGAACTCGGAGCAACTCGTCAATCAGACCTTCGGCTCACGAAAGTTATGTCCGCAAAGGAGGAAGTTGGATTTCCAAAGCACTAATCTGCACCAAGCCATAAAGAATCCGAGGAAGTGGTCACTGAAATTTAGGTTAATATATATCATCAGCCATAACATTTTAAATTCAGCGTTTAATTAATGGTATTGTTTGCACGGCAGAAATCCCTCCCTGGAGAAGCTGAGGTGCGTAATTCAGATGAAGGGTGCACTACACATTAGCCCTGTTCACACATCCAGATAATCCGCACCATATGCTGATCATGTCCACATGACCTAAAAGTGTGAACAAAATCTCCCACTTTTTTTCACAGCTGGAGTGGATCCCACAGGAATCAATGGGTCTCGTTCAAGAATTTTTTTAAACTTAAAAGTTCTTCGTAGGAGAATCTGTAAGAAGGCTCAGAATGATTCATCTTTGCTGCTTGTGTAAATCCATGCCCCTCACTCTTCATTAACATAGCATTAAGATAGAATTAACATGGCATTAACATAAGAACCTCCCTGCCAATGCCTATATACGGACACAAGACTGGAACTTACTGAAAGTCTGTGAAGGCAACGACAGTTCACCAAACCAGGAAATAAGCCAATAAACAAACAAAAATCACTTTTATATCACTTTTTTAAGGTTTTGTTGTTGTTTTTTTTAACCATGAGCCTCACATTCTCTGTAGCTGTTTGTTCATTTTACTTTCTACTGTCTGGTTAAGTTGCAAATGTTCAAATGACTGTAGTTTCAATTTTAGTGCAATAATCACCACCAAGGAAAATTCTGGTTGAAATGACCCTGATTGCAAACTGGGCTGAGTGTGTGAAAAGGGCTATTGAGAGGAAACCACCAATGCTAAGTGACACATAAGATGACTACAAACAAACCATGGCAAAAACTAATGTCAATTTTGCCACACTCTTGGAACCAAAGTCACTGACTTAACCACTAACTGACAAATTTCTTTGCTTCCATATTTTTTTCTTTCTCATTGGTCGAGTGCAGAAGGACATGTGAAGTACAAGATAATTGCTTAAATCTGCTGCCGGGATTGCCACTAAATCTTCATCTCTGTTGAAAAATCGCTCTATTTCAAGTAAGGATCACACTTTCAGTTTTGCATCTTTCTCTTGAAACAGCATCTAAGCTTAGCACAGTATGGGCTTTACTTTATTGTCAGATTTTCTTGCATCATCAGAATCACTTGACTGCAAACCGTGAACTGCTTTTAACACTGCGATTTTAGATGTTGAGATTAAAGTCAATTTGAATGTCCAGTGAGTATGCAACCTCACTGTGTTATCACTTCCTTCAAGTCAAGTTCAGTAAACAGCACGAGAAGGGTTAAAATTGCATTTAGCATGGAACAATGGTTCTAGCGGGTGCTAATCAACAACTGTAATGACATGTCACTACCTGCTTTCATGTTACTTACAAAAAAGTAAAACCAAACCTTTTCCAAACTTGTCGCTCCAAGTTCAGTTTTGATCCTGCATTTATCTCCACCACTTAAAATATTGCATAAAGGTATTACAATAAATATTATCTATGTTTCTCTTTGCTTACCTTTCTTCTGTTTATGTTTTTCCTTTTTTTGTGCTGTTTCTCTGTGTAAACCCAGTGCAGGAATAGACACATTTCCAATAGGATTTTTTGCTTCAGAGTTTACAATCTGAACAATAGCCACTTAGAGCATCCCTTAATTCAAGTGTGGAAGCAAATGATGTTTACCTCAAATGCTTAACTAAAGTAAAAAAGCAAGTAATCTTCATTGGTGTATTTTTTTTTCCAACTGTTGCTATTTAACATTAGCTTTGTCTTGCTAACATTAGTGATACTTGTGCAATAAAATGAATGCTAATCACAAAAAAGCATAATATTTATCATATAAGTTGATCAGAATACAGTTGCTGCATCTTGTTATGTTTTGCTGCAATGATGGGTTTAATAATTCTTGAACAATCATGGAAACAAATACATTAAATCAAATATTATTTCATCATAAAATGACCTGCATAAATTGCTCTGAATATTGTATTTAGGACATTTCGAACTTCAAACAGGAGCGTGATGTGTGATGAATGAGCAGAGTGGGTGAATGCCATGCCATTGCTCATGATCGGAGTGCCAATTGTCCAGGACGATTAAAAGCTCCTCTAAAGTTTGGAGAGTGACATTTCCAGTGTTGGCCGTGACATTTCAGTTGGCATTTGCTCCTCAGAGGTCACTCCACTCTAATTCCGTCTAATACGGAGCGACCCAGCGTCATCCCGTTTGGACCAGCAGCGTCAGAAGGACTGGAGTTCAATCGCAGAATGTAAAGAATAGAAGCGGTAGAGATTTTTCTGTCAAAAGGGGTAAGAAGCATCCCAAATAACAATACTGTACTACTTTGGTAACCCCCTTTTAGCTTTTAGTTCCAGCAGTGAGGTACAATGACAAAAATGTGGAGTTAAACACTGCAGTCTGTTGATTGGACGATAGAGAATTGTCATTTTAAGTTAAGTCAGAAAACTGGAAATAAACCAGAAGCAATCTTCTAGAGTTTTATTGCAGCAACACACGGTTAAATTTTCAGCCTCTTGCAATGTGATCTACAGAAATTGACTTTCATCTCTTTGTCTCAATTGAAACATGTCTAAGTATAAATATAAAAACGTACACAAGCCGTTTACATAACTTTTTAGTTACCACAACAGCTTGGTCTTGTGTTGCTTCCCCCCCCTAGCAGTTGGGTTGTAAAAGGCATTCAAAACTGCTTTTAAAGTATTTTTATTGCTTCAGATGCATTTTTAAAATGTATGTACATCTCCTGCAGGTGGAAATATTCACACAATAGCCAGGGATCACACGCTTTCAAATAAGAACATTTTAGAGTGAAAGCATTTTAAATGATTGAAGAAAAATATCTCATTCTGTTTAACATTTCTCCTGATTGTCTGGGTGAACGTGGGTCCAGTGTCATGAGAATGTACACAGATTTATTTATTTTTGTCAGTTTAGGTTTTTAAATTGCTTTTTTACTTTTACTAGTATAGAGGAATGTTGAACTGGTTAAAAAAATAAGCTAAATGGATCAAGAAAAACAAAAACTGCAATAATTAGGACTTTTTTCCTGATCGACCAACTGTGTTTTTGAACACTGAAATTTCCCTTAATCTTAAAATATTTAAATGTTTGGCTGACACTGCTTTTAGTCCCCCATTTTTTACTACAATGGAAGAGTATGACAATATTGCTAAGACAGTAACAAAAAAAATCTGCAATGAACTTTTGAGTCCTCATTTGGATTTCAAGTTCAAATCTAAGCTACATGTTTGATTTGAATGTTTTTAGATTCCCAGTATTGAACAAAAAATCTGTGAATAGACTGTTGCTGCCTCCTTGTGGTTTCTTTTAGCAGTGCAGCACCATAAGCTACTGCACACTTTCACTGGCTGTCAAGGCATGCAGCCTGCTTTGTTACACTATGTTACGATTATCCCTCAAATATTTAGTCTCAAAATGACAAGAATAGAACAAGAAGAAAAAACATTTAGGACAGTGCAAGCAACTCACAAGAGAGTCCACTATGTAACTCTTACAAGGAATAATGTGAACAGAACCTGAACCAGTCACATCAACACTTCCTCACATCTTATTCATTTATGATATTTATTCCTTTAAATGCCACTCTGTTGTAGCATATTTAGGGAGTTAGTGTGTTGTCCCCTGGATTCATTTGTTGCTGTGTTGCCCTGCTCAGTGGGCCGTGGATGGTTCCACTCTTGTGCTTTCTGCCTGCGAGCTGAGCTTGAGCTGCTCTTCTCTGGGTCAGAGGTCAGGAAGCAGCTGCTGTGTGTTGTGCTTTATGGTCGAAGTCTCTGTACCACAGTACTCACAGGTTGTAGGGTCAGGAAAATTACTGGTTGGTAGATTCAAAAAAATGTTGTGGCATTAAAGGCAACTCAGAATTCTTTACAGCCTCTGCGTTGTAGCTGATAATTTCTGTAGCAACAATTCAATAAAAACACGTGCTTTGAAGGACAAAGCTTAGGTTCACAGAAGGAAAATACTCTCTCTAAGAAAATCACAACTTAATGAAAAATTGATGCTCAAGGTGTTGTAGAAAAAATGGACAGAGATAACATATACCAGACTCGGAGAGAGTTGGAGTGTAGACTGATGGAATGGATTGATGGAAAGGAAGAAAGAAAGGCTGATGAATTTCATAAACACTGCTTCAGTTCTTTGTCTCATTTATCTTAGGTTTGCTCAGCTTGGAAGAAAGAAAAGAGTGATACTTTCACACATTATGTAAACACCGAATACTTCCTGGTTCAAATGTAACAAAGTTCTCAGACACCCTTAAAATTTTAATTTTAAAATCTCTAATATCATGAAATATTTGTTTGAAACATTTTTTTTGTCAGTCAAAAGATGTGGCTGCATTTCACAGACACAAACAAATACATATGTTCAAAACTGAACAAAAAATAAACTATCACATCATCAAATTAATATTTTGTAGTCCTGCCACTAGCACACTGGCTGGCATGTTCCCCACGAGCCTTTCACACTGTTGAGGGGTAATCTTGTCCCATTCTTCTTGAATTACTGCTTTTAATTCTTCTAAATTCTTTGGTTTATGCTTTGAAACAGACCTTTTGATAAGACTACCAGAGATTTTCAATGGGGTTCATGTCCGGGGATTAAGTTGGCCATTCTAAGACCTGGATACTGTGCTCCTGCAACCAAGTTCTACTGGCCCTGGATGTGTGGCAAAGGACATTATCTTGCTGAAAAATCGTTTTCACCTCGATGGAACAGTGCATGTGCAGAAGGGAGCATGTGGGTTCCAAGAATGTCACAATGCTTGGCAGAGTTCAATGTGCCATCACAGACAGTGAGATAACCAACACCAGCAGCACTCATGCATCCCCAAACCATGACACTGCCTCCACCATGCTTGATAGTAGAGATAATACTTTGCCTGGCCTTCTGCATACCCTCACATTAGCAGGAGGATGAGAAAGTGGAAACGGGTCTCATCTAATCACAGAGTCTGCTTTCAATTCCTGGCGGTCCAGTTTTTGTGTGCTTGGGCTCAACGACTCCAGCTAACCTCTGTCTCTCATTGATCAGCGGATTGTCCTAGACCTAAGCCTTGTCCTAGGCCATCTTAACGCTGGCTACTTTTGGTTTTCCCCCCCGTGTTGGTCCCCCTGGGGTTCTTGTGGGGCTGTTGGCCTGCACATAAGTATCAGGATGCAATCATTTCTTGCTGAAGAAACCCTTGGATGCCCAGATCTTGGTTTGTCGTCCAAGCTGTTGGTTTGTCTGTATTTCTGCAGAGTGTATCTAACTGCTGAGAATCTGTATCTTCAGGTGTGTTTCCTGAATTAGGTTCCTTGTTTTAGCCATTTTTGGCCCTGAAGAACTTTCAAATGTGCTGGCTTTGTATAGACACGAAGCACGGCAAAAAAAATTTTGTCTTTTCATAAAAAGCACGACCTTCATTAGTGGATCACTGGCACCAAAATGAACTGGGAAGTTTTTAATGGCTTTTTTAGGATTTGTTTAGAATTTTGGCTGCGACTATACTAAAAGAAATTGCATCTAGGATGATCTAAGAGTGATTCTTAATGCAATATTTCACAAATGTGTCCGAAAACTTTTTTCCACCACTGTATACACTGTAATACGATGCATTCACGCATAAAACTATATTTTTATGTTCAGTCAGTATACTTTTACAGAATTTATGAACATTCTATATCTTCATGTTGATATTGAGGCACTACGTAAACAGATTAAGATGAAGCTTATCACCTTTATTTGGCCTAATAACTGTTTCTGGGAGCCATAAATCCGTTTGGTATGGGTAAGGAAACATCATTATCTAGTACCAACATTCCAATCTCCGTGAGGTCAAAAGGACATATGCTACACCTTTCCAGCAAATGTAAAACTTCCTTTTGAATGGAAATACAATAAAAATCATACCTCTTCCACCAACGATTATCTCCAAATCCAACAAAATCCCACTGCAATACAATTCACCTTAAGCCTACTGTATATTTTACACCTTACGTATTCGCATGTTATTTATCCTTGGAGGATTCTTGTGTAATTGCTCAACTTCTAGGATTTTTGATTTACAATGGGCCATAATATGCAAACCTAGACTGTAATGTGTTCAAACAGCAGCATGTAATTTCAGAGGAATGTCAGCTGCTTCACAGCTTCGTTGCATAGCAGACATGTACAAACAATAAACCAGCAACATCACAGAAGAAGTGGTAGGACATTATAGTCTTCTTTACTTCACGTACAAACAAAGTGGGTGCTTGTTATATTCCTGTTTGTGGTTTATGTGGAATGAGCTCTGAGGGTTTTAATGTCAATGAGTTAGCATACATTCAGAGAAGTAAAACTGGTTAGAGTTAAAATATCTGTGTTTGAGTGTTTAAAAATGACAATCACAGCACTATGGTAGAGTCAGCAGAGTGTATCATCAATTATTTTGTTTTAGTTTGGTAGCGTAGCATGGAATGTATGTAATGCACTTTAGAAGATAAATCTGTGCCTCATCTGATCAAAATGAAAAGAGCACTGTAGTATAAAAATAGAGCATTTACAGTATTCACAGAGCATAGAGAGTGTTTTGGACTGTTTTTTAGCTCCAGACATCTTGAAAATGCATGTCACGGCCCACTGATGGAAAAGAGACCCCAGGAGTTCCACTAGAGGGAGCTGGTGGTCCATAAAGCGTCACATATCTGGGGCAAGATAGGGACACTTATAAAAAAAACTGCACTTCAAAAGTTTTCAAGCCTAAAAATATATCTACACATACTGTAATGCCTGATTGAAGTCGGTTTTGTATACATTCAAATTATTTTTTCATACAATTTTCATAATGAGAGAACTGTATATGTATATATATTCACCAAGTTCTTCAGCAGGGTTATTTTTCTCAGCTGTGTGTGTAACTCCGTGAATGCTTGTGCCTCTCACTCCTCAGTTTTATCAAAAGAGACACCCTGCCAATTGCCATATATAGACATGAGCTTACTAAAGTGCAACCAGATTAATCGAAATACGCTGAATATGATAAAACTCAAATTGGATAATTGGTACAGCAAATTCAGAATCTATGTATATGAGTGGTAACTCAACTGTGGTTTACCCCCCATTGATTCAGGTCACCACTGAGAGACCCACACACACACACCTTATAAAACCATTACTAGCTGTTTATGCACCGCTTGTTATCATCCATCCTGTAGTTCCTTGATAATAGATTAAGTGGGTGTAATGAAACAAACAATAGAGTTTTTACGAGACGTAAGGGAGAGGTCTAAACTTCTACTGAATTCTCCACACCCATACCTTTAATTATATTGCACAACATAATAGTTACAGCCATCGGCGCCCTGAAACGTACATTCTATGGAACTGACACAGAGAGAAAGCATTCGCAGAGGTCCCAGATTTGACGTGATTGTGACTTCACTCTAAAGGCCCCTGGCAGTGGAAGTCAGACACCCGTCAGACGAATTCTGAGAAGTTTGGCAGCTGACATGACCTACACATGTTGAACTGCATGTACTACAGCAACAGAAAAAGAGGACAAGTATGACAAGGATGCCATTGTTAATTGTATATCATTTTAGCAGTGAATGTTCACGCACACAATGCTTACATGCAGGTAGAGAAATTCAAATTATTGCCTAAGTCTGATTATAACTGGAGTATAAAACAGCTGGAAACACCAATTGGGAAGGGGGTGGTGATTCAAATTTCTCTAAATCAGAATAACAGACCTGATAGTGGGATCCATTGTCAGACTATTGTTGCATGTTTACAGTTTACTGATTAAAGGTTTTGAGGAGCGGAACAGAGTAACACAACTAAACAGAAACAGAAACAGAAAAAACATTTTTATTACAAATTTTGGGTCATGCTGCAAATGGCTAAAGATAAGATAAGCCTGTATCATCTCTTGGGTAATTGCTTGGACGGTGAAGAGACCACATGCCACAGAATTAGCACACAACAGAGAACAAAAAAAATCATACACAACAGCTCACTTACAGTATATAAATACTACTGCAACTGCCCAGCACCGAAGCATATTACACACTCCATAACAAGTTCATATCCAAACCTAATACACAAATATTGCACATTTCCCTGGAGAGCCTACATAAGGAAATGTTATCTTAAGGTAAGGTTTGAAGGTCATTTGTACACCTAGCCATAACAGCATCACTTTCTGACAGCATATCAATCCAAATAAACAATAAGTTATCGATATATTACATAATTCTGTGTATGGGCTAAGGTGATATAGTGCTGTAACATGCTTAAATACCTCTGTTCTTAAAGACAGCTTGCAGTTAGTTTTGAGGCCTAAAGATACTATTATAGAAAAAGTGGTCAGTGTCAGTGTTTTGCAAATGTCAAATAAACTGCAAAAAAATATATGACTCAGCACACAAATAATAGATAAATGTTGATTTTAGATGCTTAAGAGCTTAGATGCTTTCTGCACAATTCACACTGAGTTGTTTTTTTGTTGTTGTTGTGTGTTTATCTAGGCCCCCTCTGCACAATGTGGTCTTTGTTTCAGCCTCTGACCTGCACTCTCACGTTACATTGCCAGTGGTTTACCATTACGCCGCTCGTGTTTCATCACCTGAAAACCACACCGAGTCAAGAGGAAGGGGCTCAACTCAGAACAAGAAAACAGGTACAGGAGTGTGACAAATAGACCACGAGAGAATCACCTGGAAAAGCAGCTCCTCTCACTTCCTTTTTAGCATTGTTAGCTTAGGCATTAGCATCTAAGCTTTGACAATGCAGCTTTAGGGATGCTTTAGTTTTCAATTTTACTTATTCCTTAATTCAATTCAATGTTATTTGTATAGCCCAGTATCACGACCACAATTGCTTCAAAGGGCTTCACAAAACAGATAAATATGCAAAGAGGTTGTGCAGGACAACATCCCCTGTCCTTAGACCCTCCAGGACAGTCCAGGAGAGTCACTGACAAATAGTCCATCATTTGTACAAATGAATGAAACATTTATATGAAAATAGTCCATGATATTTTTTCAGGAACAGTTTATCTGAGTGAGAGGAACTGGGGTCAGGAGGGGTTGACGTCCTTAACGTGAATAGGGACGCATTTGGTCATTTTAAATAGTATAATTTCCTTGGACCATTGGAATAATAACTGCATTTAACAGCTAAAGCCACATAGCCACAGTGCAAAACAGAACGGCATGGCTTGTGTTTTCACAGCAAGCAATGATACAGTCACTATAAAAGTCATATAAATCACATTTCAATCTAATAAGAAAGCGTGCACAGAATTGGCAAAATCTCTTGAATGAGGGATGAAACGTTTTCACCTTTAAGCCTACATAAAAATGCTTTGTCAAAACCTTCTTGAATATGTCCTGGATGACTGAGAACCTCCACAGAATATTTAAAATGTTGTAATAAGCTAAAGTGAAGGCTACATGTTTGGTTGTACGACACACTAGCTTTAAGTTTACAAAAATTAAGCATTCTTTCTTTGTCACATCTGATTTGTTCATCACAAGACAAAAATATTACAGAGAAAGTGTTCAAGTCTCATTATTGCCCAACACCTTTCTGTTGTCGATTCAGACTGTATTCTACAGTTCCATCTTTTAGTAACCTTTCTGCCCTGTTGATGGATTACAGTGGTGTTTTTATGGAAAATGAAGAAAATTATAATTATTTGTAGTTTATGTTACTATCAGCTAGTAACTTGTTGGTACTGCACACTCAGATAATTCAGCATTTCCTCATTACATTCTTAAATTCATAGATTTATGACACTTTTGCTGCTCATTTTTATTCCTTGTGGTTAATGTGTAGCCATCACCTTTACTTCTTCTAACTTAAGTGCTACTGCTATTATTGGAACTTAACTCCATTACACAAATTATGGCAGCCACAACGGGTCATAATTGAAAGCTGAAAATTCCTGATGCATTTACTGCACGGTATATCAATTAGATTTCATACTAACTGCACATAAATTTTACAGATAGGCCTTTGAAAAACATGGGGGGTAAAATACAATTTCGAGAAAATACCTCATTCTAAGACTGGAAAACTACTGCTAATAAATTTCTAGGAATTGTGTGGAGCCTTGTATAAGCCCTGCAGTTCTGTAATCCAACAACCTGCAAGGTAGTTTTTAAAAGTAAAAACATTTGGCGTAGCCCCACTTTTCATCAGCAGCGGGAGTGTTGTGTAATACTGAGAGACGCCACCACAAACAGAGACAAGTGAGAACAGAGCCTTGGCAACAGTTCCACAATCTTCCACTGATCTTTCAGGATTGCACAATCAACAAAGACTGTTTTTGCGGTAAAGTAAGTTAACATAGATTGTCACTAAGGTTTTTCTAGAAAGGTAGAATACACTGGTCTCACCAAATATACTTTAATGCATTTACTTTGTGTTTAGTGCCAGACCACTGTCTATTTTAAAACCTCCTTTGCGTGCCTCAGTTTTTGCACAAAATCATCAGTAAATTGATTTGAGGTGTTAACTGAGCCTTTGTCTAAACGTATATGTTTTTAGTTGTGTTCTAGAACAATATATTAAGGTTGTGGCCAGAGGTTCATGGATATTTTTAGAAACACTTTTTCTTTAGTTTGAAAAAAATCCTATCATGATCCACATGGCTCAAATGAGTTCACCAGACCTTTACTAAAGAATAGATGACTCCAATACAAGAGCGTTTAGCATTAAATCATGATAATTCAGCTCACAAACATGTTATTTTGTTGTCGCCAGGGATTTACACTGCAATTATACAGAACAAAACTAAGCTTCCGCAAACTGTGTCATGATATCAGCACAGATATGAAAAGCTCTGTGGAGCTACAGAAAAGTGCGAGAGAAATGTGTGTGTAAAAGTTAGCTGTGTAAATGTAGCCAAGGTTTAAAATTATTTACAGCCACATAACTGTTTTAGAAAAGATAGACCGTATATTCTTCATTCATTTCCTACAGCTTGATCCCATTAGGGGTCATGGGTGAGGAACTTTGGGCCTTAGGCAGGGTACACCCTGGACAATGGCCAGTTAGTCGCAACGCTGACAGACAACTATTCACTCCCATATTCATGCATGTCTTTGGGTGGTGGGAGGTAGCTGGAGAACCTGGAGAGAACCCACAGTGACAAGGGGAGGACCTCATAACCTCATGTCACATGACTTGGAGCTATAGACAACAACAAAAAAGTGTTTAGTTCCAACACGGACTCCTCCAAACTTTTTTTTTTTTTTTTTAAGTCTTTGTCCATGCTGCAACACGTGCTAAAAAACTATAAGAGGGTTTGCAGCCTTTTCAAAACTCTGTTTCAGACGTCAATGTTGAAATGCACTAAAAGTAATCACAGCATCAAAATATGATTACATATATACAGTGTAGTGTAGGGAATATGCTGGTTTTAAATGAAGCAGCGCCTCATCCCACAGCTGCAAGACCCTTACGTCTAGGTTTGCATTAAACGTTAACATAGAAGTTTTATGTCAAATATCTTTTTAGTTTTGTCTTCTTGTGAACCTGGGCAAATGTTTTCCCAGATATCAATCTCTGAACTGGAAATGAGTTTAATGTTCATTTCAAAATGGGAATTAATATGTAGCTGAAATTACTAATACTGAAAAATGACTGATGTCATTTCCAAGATGTCAGCCCAGGTGTGGCTGTCAGAGTCAGTTCAGGTGAAGAGCTGTTATCAGTCCTCCTGGACGTGTTGTAGCTGCTCTTTGTTTTGACTGTATCTATGTGGAGAGTTCCTGTAGAACTGGTTTGCCCACCGCACACTGAACACGTCATCATGCCCCAGTAATAACACATATGGATTTTTTTTTTTCAGCCTCAGGGGGAAATGTTACCAACACTGTACTGCTTTGTGTAAAGGAGTGTATTCTTCTATGGAATGGTTTATTTTCTAGAATTTCTTGAGTATACTTATAATTAAAGCTGCAGTGGTCACTTAGACCCCATTAATAGTTGCAGTTGGTCAAAAAGATGAATAGCGAGTGCTAACTCTGAAAACTATAGAGCCTTAACATAAGCTGTTGAGTATTTTGGTTAGTTAAGTTAAGTGGACTGTACATCAGTACATTGGAAGGGAACATTAGCAAGTTGTTCACTGTTTTAATTACAGGATTTATAGGCCAATAGCAGTTACATTACATAAGCTAAAGGCTACATGCTAAAAGTCACAGAATTCTCATGTTATGGTGGACAAAGAATGCAAATCCTACTTTAATAAGGTAATTCAGTAGCGCCAGTGTAGATCTCAAACGGACAAACTTCATTTAGGGCTTTAATTCCACTTATTAAGTAAAACTTCATTAAATCAATATCCCAACCTTTATTATGCACAAGGCATGTTTATTAAAAAAGCCTAGACTAATCACACAGACCAAAACACACAGACATTTATTAGCTATGGCTGCTTATTGCTGCTGTAACTCCAAAGACACCAAAACAACAAGACATGTTAAAGGTCCCATATTATGTGAAATCGACTTTTCTGAGCTTTTAACCATGTTATAATGTTGTTTCTACCTCAAACACATACCCAAAGTTGTGTTTTGTTTCATGTTTAATTTATTTAGTTTGAGCTACAGGGTGCACGGTAGCAGAGTGGTTAGCGCCCCTGCTTCACAGCAAGAAGGTTGTGAGTTCGAACCCGGCCGACCCAAAACATCGTTGTTGATTGTAGCCAACCCAAACATCATTGGCTAACTCTGGTCTTTCTGTGAGGAGTCTGCATGTCCTCCCGTGTCACCGTGGGTTCTCTCCGGGATCTCCGGCTTCCTCCCACCGCCCAAAGACATGCATGTATAGGTGAATTGGTGATTCTAAAGTGCCCCTAGTGGATGAATGTGAGAGTGAATGGTTGTCTGTCAATGTATGTCTAAGTGTCAGCCCTGCGACGAACTGGCCACTGTTGGGATAGGCTCCAGCCAGGTGATAAGATGAATGAATGATTTTGAGCTTGAGTCCTTAAAACGCAATGACGTCAATATGTGAGATAAACCACTCCTCTCCAGGAAGTGCTCCTCCACACTCCTCCTGCCCATCTCTCCGCACTGTCAACAAGTGCCATGCTCTGCAGCTCAGACACAGAGAAGCATCGCTGCTACTGTGTTAGCTACTTTACTGTTAGCAACATGCACACATGTATTACTGCATAGCTCTACATATTGCTAGGCTACTTTATTATAGTTCTTTCAATACACTGCACAACAGCTCCTTAGGAGTCTCCAGGCAGCATACATTCTCAACTTCAGTAGGCATTGTACGGTCATTTCCACATGTGCACCGATAAACAGAAGCAGTTAACACACACTATGCTATGGGCTACACCATAGAAACATACACAATAAATAGTTTCTCATTTACCAAGCAGAAACGTCTTGTAGAAGCCTTCGAGGTTTTTGTGTTTGCTCATGTTCTTCGAACTCAGAATCAGACTCTGGGTCGAAGATATACGGCTCAGTTACTCTCAAAGCTATTGCTGAAAAGTTATTACTACCATGTACCGTGTTTACTTCAGTCTGTTTCCAGCGTAGCTCGCGTAGCTATAGCGTGACGTCATGAGTGGGCGGAGCCAACACGGGAGAGCTGAGCCTTAAAGTGACAGCGCCAAATCAGACCGTTCACTTTGGACTCATGATGAGAGCTCATCCAAACCGCTTGTATAAGATAAATATTGTGTGTTTATGTGAAAAACATGATATGGTAACCTAAATGTATCCAAAATGCACTGTATAATGTCCAAAATAGTATAATACAGGACCTTTAGCATTTATAAGGTGTGTAGCACTGTAGATGTAAAGAGATACGAACAAAAGGAGTATTTATTTGACGTTATTTATTTTACAATAAAACAGGCCAAGAAAACCTCAGAGGAGTATGTATTTTCCACTTGTTTACTGTAAGTAGTTTCACTAGTATCTCTTTGATGACACATGCAACAACCTGCTGCTCACTAGTCACTGAGACACACCTAGATTGCATGCCTTTTCTCAGCTTCACTTGAATCGGTCTCCTTGTTTGCACATTAATTTGATCTATTTATTAATTCCGTCTAAATCAATTGTTTAGCTAGTTTCCAGAAGTCCTCACCAGAGACTTCCAAAGTATCTCCAAAGTAGTCATTTATCCTTGTTGTCTGGAAAGTTACTAAACAAATTTGTGTTCCCAAAAAAGAAAGGATTGAGTAAATGCTCAAGTCAAGGAAAAGTAAAGTTTTGTGCTTTTGGATGTAATTTTAATGGTTGTGGCCTTTGGAAATAGACTTTATCTTCTTACTTCCACTTCATTTGCCAGTTAATGTCAAGAGTCTTGTCAAGTACACCGGAGTGGATCTATAACAGCTGCTATGAGAGATGTTGGCTCCACATGAAAAATGCTCCATTTAAGTTGGGGTTCCACATGGAAGCAATGAAATGAGATGCCATTGTATGATGATTTTGACAGTAACTAACGTGCAGAGATTTACAAATTACAAATTGTAGAGGGAATAGTTTTTTTAAACAAATATACCTTAATTGCTTTGTCTCTTCTTTTATTTCCAACAATCACTGGATCAAATGTCTCCACTTTCCTACTCTTGGAAGCATTGTATGAAGTTCTCACATATAATCATTGGACAGAGCCATTTTAGATATAAATATGCACTCCTGTCACTCTTCAGCCTGAGAGTAGAGAACACTTAGAGTCACTGATCTCCTGGGATTACTGAGTTTTTGCAGCAATTATTCGATTTATCTGTCAAACAAAGCAGTCAGAGGAAAATAGTAGCTCATTTAGTATAATCTAATAATATAATCTAAATATATATATATATATATATATATATATATATATATATATATATATATATATATATATATATTTTTTTTTTTTTTTTGTGAAGAATAACGGAAAGGGCTGGGTGTTGGCTGGGTGACAGCTGTAACAACACAATCAGTACCCAGTAAAATGACATTCTAATGTATGTTTCACACTGGGCTAATGTCAGTTATGTTAGAGTCTGCTTAGTTTGCAATATTGTTAAACATTTGTTTTGGAGCGCACCAACATTTTAAATAATATTGCTGTAGATTTAAAATGACCTCTATTGTACAGAACTAGTATTTTCAGAAGACTCAGAGATAGGTCAGTACATAATACACTATCATTTTAACACTAGTTATCCCAACCAGCACCAGATTGAGCAGCTTCCTAAATTAAGTTGAAGATTTCTTTACTTCCAAAGGAGTGCTTTGGGAGTCACAACCAAGAGCTTTGTTTTGTTGCTGCTGAGATGGAGAAGGTAAGACATCCCAGTTTGTTGCTCCATTTAAGAGTCATAAC
>CM072151.1:21177161-21197465 GCA_036850595.1 Rhyacichthys aspro
TTACCGAAGAAAAGGCAGAAGTTAAACAATGGAGCCAAGTTCACCATGAAAAAATACAAAATAAAAACAGTCCAGTGAATGAGCAGGTTGGTGCTACATTAACGTTCGTTTGGCTCAGTGGATTTCAGCTTCTCTCAACAAGAACTTAGTGGAGGTGCATGGCCTGGTGAGCCAGCTTTAGGACATATACAGACAGGGAATATGAACAATTGTAAACTGTATGGAGCCTATCATTTAAAATCAAACAAAAACAATGTTGGCCTTTGTTGAAGAATAGTCAGCTTCACAAATGCAGTCTAGACTTGTCTGTAGTTGTTGGAAGCAATGACCAAATCTAAGATGAAGCCACTATAATTATTCTGGATTCATTTGTTGTTGGAAACATTTGAAAACAAGTTTGTTTGTAGGAGTCTGAAATCAGAACAACCTGGTGCAATTTGGAGGCATGACTTTCTAACTTGACTTTATATCTAGGTAGCAAATAAATCCAGCATTGGCAGAGGGTTGGCGTTCCATTTAGAAAATACAGCCAAATGTATTGTTACAGTAATATCAGTTTAAACGTTAAAACATAGCAAAAACTAAAGACTGGTTTGGACAGCTTTGAGAAACTGACCCTTGAACTTTAAACAAAAGGCAAAAATGATATGACCATTAACAGTATATGGTAAAGTTTGGTATTTTCTCTTATGTAGAACAATTGCTGATAAAAATACTTCCTTTTCAAATGTGTAAGAGATAAATATTTAGATTGATGAACATTCTGAGTGTCTGGGGAAATTAGTAACACTGAGAGCAAACATGTTTGAAATAGAGCGTGAGTGAAAAGCTGCCTCTAGCCTTGGTTTACTGAAATGAACAGTCAATTTTCTTGAACACTAGGCAAGACCATGTTTGTAGAAAATACAATTCTCTCCATTAGCCACCAGCTTAAGCCATTTCTCACTTCTCTCGACTTGACTAAATACATTTGTGTAATGCTCTGGTAAAGGACAAGCAAAGTAAACACAGCGTTATATAAACTGCTCAACCCGGCTGAGAATTAATTCAGTCTCTGTTGATTTAAGTTGGATTTCAAGTGGGGTACACAATCTGAGAAATGAAGCAATGAAGATTAAAACTTTTTAAATTAACAACTGGTCCAACAGGAGCCAGCAGGGGGTATGACAGCTTTAAGTCACTGACATGTTGAGGCAAATGCACGTGTTATAAAGTTGATATTTGATTTAATAGTTGGAATCGGGTGCAGTGGCAAACAAATAAATATAACAGCCTGAATTCTAACAAGATCAGTTTTTGGAATCTCTAATAAGAAAATGACGGACATTTTGTGGAGTTTACATAACGCTGCGTTGCCGTCAACACCGAACCCACTGCATTTGGCAAAGTGTTAAATCAGACTCTTAATAGACCTTATCTTGACACAGGGAACAATTTGACATTTGAAATATAATCTCTATAAAGCAATGAAAAAAATAAAGGCACAAATAAATACTGCAAAAATTGAAAAGAAAAAAAATACAGCTTGTGAAATACATGGACACAATTTCGAATACTTGTGGAAGGCAGAGATGGTTTGCCTTCGCTAGCTTTTGGCATCTGGAACGAAAAGACGGATGTTACAAACAGTTTTTTGTATAAAGCTGCAAAATAAATGTTAATGTATGACTTAGTTCTGTAGCTTCCTTTCTCAAACTGCACTGTAGCACTAACACTGTTAAGTCACGGCAGCTGGAGTGACCCTAGAACAAAGGGGTTTTAGACTGTTTAAAAATGACATGGGTCTGTGAAGAGACAGAAGTACATTGCCAACATAAATGTACCCATTTTAAGTAGCATCAATACACATCCAGTTTTCTAATCATTTAAGTAAGTCAGGTCGTGATGAAAGCATACTACAGTGTGACTAGAGAGATAAAGGTGCACATAGTGAAAGCATCTTTACTGCCCGCTGGAGGCAATGAAAGAAAGAAGTTCGACTGGTTAAAGACCAAGCTTTTTTTAGTCAGTCTGAGGATTACTGTTTGTGAGATATAAGAGATGTGAGAGCAGGCTGATGGCACATCCTTGTTGTCTTTACTTGTAATTGCAAAAACAAAATGGCGCTGGAATTTGGCAAAAATATTGCTTTTAAAGATTTGCTTTGAATTATGGCCGAGCAACTTGAAAAGAAAGTTAATGCCCAAACTATAAGTCAAATACTGGTTTTCATTATCGCAATACAAACAGCAATTAAGGGGGAAGTTAAGGCATTAATGCTGTATGAAGGATATCAAATATGTAATACAAAAATGGTGTATGAAAAGAAATAGCTGATATGACACAATATGGAACTGTATAAACTATGCAGATCACCAAGGCGATGACAAATGTTCAGCCATTTACATGACAACAGCTCACTCTGGAGCAACATGTGCAATGCTATTACGGTTACAACTGATAGTAATACATGGAAGTCAATCTGGCGGATTAAAATATTTGGCCAACTGGAGACTACAAATCAGTGGAAGTTAGTTGAGAGCTTAATATGAATATTGCAAGTAGGGTTCCACAATTTAACGCAATATCAACAAATGCAATATCCGTATTGCAAAAATCAGTATCACCATAATGGTATGGTCTTCCATCTGACAGAGATACACACTGGGCTAATGTCAAAATCATTATTCAACCCAAGCCTTGAGTTGTGCCCAAATAAAAAAAAAGTTCTGGTTCAGTATTTGTTTAGCCTTTATTTAGCTCCAGGTGTGACGATTCTAAAATTAGTCCTAAGCCTTACATTTCTTCAAATTTTGTATTTAATTGAACTTTAACAAAACTTTAACCAAAAAAAAGTTGTATTAAGAAATCACAGGCCATATTGTGATTTTCAACATAGTCATCACCTATCTGGTTTTAGTAGCATTGTGCAGCCCTTATTGCAAGTCATATTGTCATGTCAAGTTTATCCGTTTAGATGAGAACAATGTTTTTGGGATCTTTTGAATTAGATCTGTTGAGTGTGTTTTGACACTCACACAGCATCTGTACCGTTGCTGCTCGTTTTAGAAAAAACAACAGTTGTTTTGTTTGTCTGCCGGAAATTTTCGCATTGATTAGCACTGCAAACTCCAGCAGGGTGTCTATGAACGTAGATTATTTTTAAACACAAAACAACAACTTTTCTATTTTGTTGTTCTGTAAATGGCCACTAAGTCTGCTACACAGTGAGGTCACAGTGCCCCCTACCTCTTCAAACGGGAAACACACCATTGACACTAAATGCAACGACAGATCTCGGATGGTTCTGATGCTCGACTCCAAAAAGGCAACACATGGGAAAATTCCAAAACTCACCCTACCACTTGTACTAAACCCTAGCCTGTGTTACCATTACCATCCACTCACTATATGATAAAGCTATGAACAAATCAACTGTGTAAACATAGAAGGGCGCTCCGATGCTCCACGCTGCAAACTTCTGGGTTCACGATAGTCTCACTGTGGCTCAGACATCCCCAGAAGTGTGGCAGCGTTAACATGGAGACAGCCCAGGAGTTTTACCAACACTTAAAAAGTTACAAAGAAACTCCAGCGAGGCCATTTAACACCTGAACCCATTTGGAGACGCTTGTTCTCGTCCAAAAAAAAAAAAAAGAATAAAGTTGCTTGAACAGAAATGTCACATTAAAACTAAAATGTCAGCGACAATACAGGGAAAAAGACAACTATTTTGCCTTTCAAAAGGGGCTTGTACAAAAACAGCACATAGGACACAGCCACAGTGCTATGTGTTAGGGCTGCACAATAGAGAACTAACTCAAACTTTGTAAATAATAAAGTCCTGGTTTAGATCTGGTTTGTTTCTACTTTTAGTACTAGTTTAATCTTGATTTAGTCCTGGTTCAGTCTTTAATATTGATTCACAAGTGGACGTTTTTCCAGAGATGTGCATTTTTTTATATTTTCTAAATCTAATTTATAAACATTTTTTTTTTACTATCAAAGAGCATTCAATTATCATTATTGCAATTTTCAAAATATTTATCACATATTGCATGTTCTCTTATTGTGCAGCCCTAGTATGTGTTCATTTGAATGCATACAATGGTCCTGATCACACCCATATTCATAACTTCTCGCTGAAGGTCTCAACAAACTCACTTGTGCCTTATATTCAGTTACTGGAAGTTTAAAGGTGTTCTTCATAAGTCAAATGAAAACTGTCAGTGAAGCTTTTGAAATGAGCACGAGCAGCTGCTAAGAGACTGAACTTATTTTATGAAAAATCCCTACAAAACTGCAACACATCAGAGGAATTTAAGCAGCAATTTGCAAACTATATCATTACAACCAAATGGAATCTTTCCAGCAACAGCAGCTCTGTTACAAAGACATATGTCGGACTTCTGCATGTAGCTATTGTTTTTTCTGGTCAGAATATTGAGTTGGAGGCTTTGGCAGCATATGGTGAGGAAAGGGCAAAGCTACCTCTAAAATCTATAATTTTTAGAGTCAGTGTGCACCTCTGGTAATCAAGTAGGTACGTTCTGCTGTGTATAAACAAAAGTCACATGATGAGTTTGTCTGCTCTGGAAACAAGACAAATAAAAGTGTTAGAATTATGTACACGATAAAATGTAACAAGGCACCTTTAAACACTTTTTTATGCCAGTCAGTCTCTTAGCTGCTATTTACACACTCACTGCACATATATATTTAAAAGAATCTTTGAAATACATCATCAACTATGAACTTTACGGTCAGTGTTGTTAATGGCTTGCACTTTGACTGAATACCATGAGTTACGTTCAACAATATATCACTTGCTACTTTCACGTTAACACTTTAATTATAAGTAGGTGTTCATAAATGTATGAACTGCTTTTCAACGATATTAAATTAAAGGTACTAAACAGGTGGGAATATTATAATTTTAGGCATAACTACAACTCTACATTGCTGTGAATTAAAATAAAACACAATATATTGATTATTGTACAACTAATGCGTTACAATATTATTGCTGTAAGCCACAAATGAATGCGAAAAGGTACTGAACAGTTAGTCTGTTTAAATAATTTGTACATTTGGTGTGAGCAGGACCTTTGTAAGCCCAGCCAGTTTGCCATACATCGTTTTCCACTGTATAGTCACTGTTTTATCGACACAAACTGCAGCCAGCAGTTATTTTGGTCCTTATTTCTAATGATTTTTTCACAGGGTATCTTTGGTACACTAACCACAGTTTCACATTTTACTTCCCACTCATGTGTTTGTAAAAGGGTCTTAAAGGGCCTCAATAGAGGAACCGAAAGTGGACTACTATGAAAATGTCACAGATCTGAGACCCAATGGCCAAACTGATTGTACACTCAGAACAGAGAATAAAGAAAACCTCCAAACAAACAATTCATGGTCAAATTCTGAACAAATAGAAGAGAATAACAGTGAACATCTGGTCAAAAATAATCTGCCTACATGTTCATTTTACAGCCTTAGAGTGCTCAAAGCTTTAAGTAATGAAACTTTTCACAGCCCTAGATTCTGACTGCGCCATTCAAGAACAGCAGCAGCACGAGCAGCGCTCAGGCTCGCCTGCAGTTCTCTCATTCTGGCCCCACTGACTGCCTCACACAGCGTTTAAACCCAGAGGAAAAAACACACATCCAGACACACACCACATCCAGCTCCAGTCCCCATGCTTCAGCGCATGGTACAGTACGATGAAGAGCGTCTTCACATGGTCCAGCACTACTCAGGAGAAGAATAAAAATCAACTATTCCAAAATAAAAACACATCCGAGACAAAAATATACACTCAAACGAGACCATTAACCTGCACTAAAGCACATTGCCTGCTGTAATGGCCGACCCTGCTCCCAGTACAAAACTCATAAAGCAGCCTTCTCCTACACTGGAGCAGCTAAACTCTTCACACAGTGCACCTCAAAGAGAAAAAGCAGAAAGGCTAAATTAAAATATATATATAGATATATATATATAGATATATACATCTTGAACTGAAGAAATAATTTATGTTTCAAAAGAAAAAAAACATCTGGTAAACAAAATAAATTAAGGCATGCAAAAGATAAAGTCAAATCTTCAGATTTGGATATTTTTTAAGCCAAACAAACATCTTCCTGTTAGGAAGGAACCACTCACGCTTATTTAATCCTCAGAAAGAAGGTAGCTGCCAAAAATAAAATTCAAACCCACTGGAATATCGCTGTATTATGCCCGAGCATTTAAAGGCCAGTATTTACATATGTGTTCTGTTTGAGGTTGATATTTACATACATGTTCATGCGGATTCAGCAGCAGTGCAGCAAAAACAAACGGCAAAGGTCTGAGAGACACGGCCAGGGGCGTTTCGCAAAGCCTCCTGAAGCCAAAGAAAATAAATAGCATTTATCAAAATTAAAAAATGTACATCACAAATATCTCTATTGACCTAGCTCAGATCCTGTTTGAAGGAACACTGTCGCCTAAACAAACTGATATGTATAAAAGAAAAGTAGAGCAGTGTTGGCTTCTAAGGTGACGAGAAGTGAAGCAGTGCGGAGCCGGGTTCTGCCACGTTAAGGCTTTGCAGTAAACGTCGGAGCTGAGATGCTGCTGCTCCCTCCAAAGAAACCAGGACTGATGGGACTTTTGGAGATAAGCCGGCACGGACAAAAAGACATGCAGTCACTCATCATTCCTCACTCACACACACACACACACACACCACACACACATCAACAGTTCACTAGAAGAGACTTGCCAGTGCCTCTTGTTTTTTTTCCTCATTTTTTTCTCATTTGGATTTTCTCTTTCAAGATTTCTTGGCAGCATTACATGTTGCGTCTGTCCTGCGGCCCCATCCTCTCCGCTCTGATTGGCTGGAGGGGAGCTGGGAGGCCGTTGGAGGGGAGTAGGTAAGCAGGGGACAGCAGGAATAGGGCGAGTAGAGGGGGTGCTTCAGTTCAGTAGTCGGTAATGGGAGCCAGCTCGGGCGACAGGTCCACCGTGATGTTTTTGTACAGGCTGCTCAGCGTCATCATGGGGCTGTAGAGGAGGTTGTTGAGGCCATCCAAGTGTTGCCGCTCTTTAGAATACCTCAGCAGTTTATACCTGGAATACATATAAAAGCTCATTAGTACCAGCTAGTCAGTGTAAAAAGGGGAACAAAAGTTAAAAAGAAAAACTACAGTACAGTTTAAAAAACCAATGGACTAAAAGAGTGGTAGAGTAACAAAAAAACAACAAAAAAAAAAACAAAAACAAAAAACCGACACAAAACTTTTAATCCAGCTTCAGAACACAGGTTCCTTATGTGATGTCACCTTTTCAGCAGCAGATGTGGCTTACCTGCCCAGGAATTGCACCTCTCCCCTGTGATGGTGAGGGATGGACTTGTACTTCCCAATCTCTCCTTCTGGTCGTGTGACGTTCAGACCGGCATAGTGGACCCTGAAGAACATGCAGCTTAACATAACATTCTACTGTAATAGTTTAAGGAAAAGATGACAAAGAACAAATGACTCAATACACATGTATTTTAAAGTGTGCTGCATTGAACTGGACCTGTGTCTGTAAAAAATAGCCATATACTAGTTAATAAAGGTGCACCGATCGATCGGTCACCGATCATGATCTAATAACGGTGTGATCGGTGCTCGGCAAAATGGCCGATCAGAAAAACCGATCATGCGCAGAACAAGAGAGATTTGTCCTTAACGTTTATCCATAGTGTTTAACTCCAAACGGCTTCTCCAGTCTGGCTTCCCCGGTCTCTCGTCAATGAGAGCATTTCCACTGCATCCGCTGCATTAAGGCAAGTCATGTTGTTGAATACCTACTTTAAATAGCCTGCCATAGAAGATTGTTATTTGGTTCATAAACCAACTTGCTTCTTGTTTTTGCACTTATAAAAACTGTGGCAATATGTTTTGCTAATAGCCACAACATATGTTTTTTGTTTGTTGTTGAATGACCAGTAATTGTGGACAAATTTAGAAAATGGAAAACCTTTACTAAGTAAAGGAGAAATATTTATTTACTCTTACTTAAGTCCTGCAACGTTGAGAGCTACCTGTGTATTGGCAGAGATTCTTTAATGGTTTATACCTATGTTTGTTTTGGGGAAACCTGGCTGTTACTTGAAAAAAAATTACAAAATTATTAAATAAAAGAACAGTTTAATTCAGTGGTTCATTTTTGTTTTATAGCATTCTTAATTTGGCCCTTAAATACACATTTAAGGTGATCGGTATCGGCTGTGATCGGCCTCATAAATCCTGATCGGAGCATCTCTACTTAATACCCACATGTTCTCAATTTAATTGCTACACTTTACAAAAAGTTACAGCCTCTGAATTTAGTATAAAGTGAGACAGGCCGTGAGCAACTGTTGTATGATTTCTTGTTAAATCAAATTTTGAAGGACAAAGCCCTCTCTTCTACAAGCTTTCTATCACTAAACACACAACAGCATTAGAGGCTGGAACCCATTAAGAAGCTTTAATAGACTGACCTGTTCCACAAGTCATCATCCTCTCCTCCCCAGCCCCAGAAGGCATTGGGAAACCCATTAATCTTGCGGAACTGCTCCACAGTAAGTCCACTCACACCACCAAAGAACTCGCTGTATGGAAGACTGGAGAGAAAAACAGATTGGGTTTAGCATATTATTAATTGGGGTCTACAAACTCAGCATGGGAGTATATGTGAACCCACGGCAGTGCCCTCGCAGACACTCACATGTACATGTACTTGTCCAGCTTGGCAGCAAAGTGGCGGGGCATCTGACCACAGCCGTAGTAGTTGCGGTCATTCTCAGGGATGTGGTCGACGTCGTGGAAGATGAGGCAGTCCCAGTCCAGGTCTTTCATGGCCTCCAAAAATCCAACGTTAAACAGCATGGCTCGGTTGAAAGGCTGGCTCCCGCTCTGGACAAAAGCACGGTGAACAACTTGAAGTTACAAACCATTCGCAATAAACAAGATGTGAAATAATAAGCTGAGATTGCCATGTTGAGGCTATGAAGCAAGATATTAGGAATAGGGATGGGCATTTTCCACAAATATTATATTCAATTTTTTAAGACAAACAATAGATTTGTTTATTTAAATGAAGTTTAATGAGGCACATGTTCATTTCTGAAACGTATTTCTGAATGTCATATCTGAACAAGCCTATTGGGGTATATGAACAGAAACAAAGTTATAGGCTACATCCTGTCTTTGTAGCTGAAAATAATGTATAAATGACGAAAGAAAGGAAGCATATCTCTTGAGATCATTTTTGCTTCAAGCTGAGTGGTCTTCTCGGCTCGCTCAGGGGTACATCTACGCGTACCTGCAGTCGCGAATGCAGTGATGGGCAGCTGTCTGTTTTCATTTGGTGGGTCAATAATTATGTTTTTGTGTTTGGACTTAATACGATTGCTCATGGCCGTGTTGCTATTGTGATAACTTAGTTTCACCTGACAAATTCTGCACACGACAAGCTCATTATTTTGTTGAAAGTAATTCCAAACTTCGCTATGTGGAGGATACCATTTTCTCATCAAATACAACACAAACCAATTTTCCAGTGGAAATTCAGGGTAACCCCACAGTTCTTTGTTTTCTCCGATGGCGGAGCCAGTCCGCATCAATCTGCCTAGATCAGATCACAACAACACGGAAACCGAATGAGCACAGCATCTGGATTGTAATACAAAAATATACCGACTAAGTTTATTAGTTTGAATATTTATACGTTTATATACATGATTAAGCATTAAGTGCAGTAAAATCTGCAACAACAAAGCTTTTTTGTGCCCAATGTAATGAGGAAAAAACCTGTGAAGTGATGTTTATGTAAAGTGAAAGTAAATGCAAATTAAACTTGTTTTCTGATCCATTTTCTTCAGAATAAACAGTTGTTTTGGTCCCACACACGTCTTTATCAATGGCTTTTATTGCACCATCTCGTATTCCTGCGCATGTTCTTTTGAGCTGCTCAGGGCTCCATACAGCAGATCTGAAACACATCCAGTGGGCGAGGGTGTGTGTTGTCAGATAGTGGCGCTCCGCAGCGGAGGGAAGACACGTGCAGTTGAAATGAGGGGCTAATGCATAGGATTAACTAGTTTTAGTTTGTGTTATTATGGATTTATTTCATTTATGGCCAGCAAAATAATATATATTTTTTTTTTTAAATAAGCGACATTCGAATGGTGTTTTTATTTTTTGAATAAATACTACAGATTGAATATTTTAATATTTGTGCATACCCCTAGTTAGGAATATGAAGAAGGGATTTATAAAGCAGACATTGTGTGCAGCCGTGCGTACGCCTGGTTTTATAAATCTGAATATTTTGTATGTTCAGGACTTTTAGTCAAGATTCCACGAACAGTTTTATAAATGAAGCCCCAGGACATTTCAAACTTTCATACAAGAAACTCAAGTGCAGAACTTATCCCCTTTCCACATTAACCACTTCAAATTTCTTACCAATCACACAATAGTTTTTGGACACCTACAAGAAAAAAAGTTCTGCCCAGACGAGGTGTCAAGAACAAGCTGCAAGTAGTCCCAAACCACAGCTGCAAGAACAAAACGATGTCATTTTGTTCTTGCAGCTGTGGAAAAAAGAACAAATTTCTTTTTTCTTGAGGAGCATGTACTGGCCTTGTTACTCTCTTTGCGTCTGCAAAAGCTGCTTTTACAGCTTAAGATCAACCCGTTTAATGATACCTGCCTCGTTTATGCATAGATGTCTAACTATAGCAGTGCTTCTCAAACTTTTTCCGCCGGCGGTGCTTCATCCAATCACCTACCAACTTTTCGACAGAAACAACGGGGGCTTTCCCAGATGGTACTGTGAAACAGACTATGTTCTGTAAAGCAGTTCAATCTGGCAGAGTCAGGTTATGAAACAGTACCTGTTCAATGACATAGAAGGCAAACTGCAGCCGCTGTCTCTGCAGCATGGGAATGAGGTGTTGGAAAAGAATTGGCAGATGTTCATGTCGGTTTCTGAATGGAATTAGGATGGCCACCTATGAACGACGGAGACATGGTTAAATGTTTTCAGTGCTACTTTTGTCCATAAAATCTTAAAAAAAAAAAAATTGTACACAGGTACCTTCCAGCGAGGTCTGCAGTCCTTTGGTTTCCAGTGACCTCCAAACTCAATGTCAAAAAACTTTGAGAACTTCAGCTCTATCTCCTCCATTGGGATCTCTGTCATGTTTACTTCCATAAGACCCTCTAAGGAGATAAAAAAGATATGAGACTATCTTCATGCCAAAATCTGTTGAACTTAAATAAAACAAATAATTTAAGTTAAAGCAGTAATAGACAAGCAAGTCTTGCTTTTAGAAGTCCCTCACAATATTAGTTAAGTCTAAGAGAGAGAGAGCTATATATTGTAAATCAATTCCTCATCACTAGCAAAATTCAGTTTTAGAGCATCCATTAAGACAAACTGTCAATGAAGTTATATATACAAAGTTAAACTTCCAAAGATCTCGCTTGTGGGCTTAAAACTAAAAACTTGACTCAGAATGGGCTATAACTGAAATTAAATTGGATTAATATCCTTTCAAACTGTTTACCATGTGCTGTGGTCTGAAACATGAAAACAGATAATATTGGCGGCTGCAGACATTATAAAAGACCAATTAACAACAGAGAAAGTTTAGTCTAAGTAAAATGCAGACATGGGTTGTGTTTGTAATTAAAAACACTGTTAACTTTAAAAAATTAAAACAGGTAAGATCCTTTATGATTGCTGCTTGGATGTTTAATTCAATGATTTTTTTCTCTGTGAATACTGTATCACAACCTGATCACGGCTGGCACAACTTTGCAACAAATTTAACCCCATAAACATGAAACCTTTCTCATATCACCACTGTAATGTTTAGGATAAATATATTATTATATAATATTCTTTTTTTTTTTTACGCAATTCTGGTGCAATCAGGCATATATATAGCTGTAGCATTTGTTACATACTATGTTCATTAATATGCACTGTCTCTACTAAATGAATGGACTAAAACTCAAGTGGCATCTTTGTTTACTTGTTGATTTTTTTTCATGTGGTGTGTGTATTATGGCAGACCTCTTTGTTTGTTGTCACTGAGTGCCTTTTTGGTGGGATGATTTCCAATGAATATTAAGCAGGCAAACTTTTTCAAGTGACATTGTGTAGGTACTTTAAGAGGACATTACATATTTGACAACTTACAAAGTGTTCCCGCTTTGCAGCTGTTTCTCATTAACACTGCACAAAATACTTCTAATTGTAGGACCAAGTCATCATTGCTGGCATCAGATAGTGACAGACTACTCACTCATAGAAGGTAATCGCTCTGGGCAGGGGAGGCTCTGGGAGTAGGTGAAGTTCTCAGGGAGGTATGTGGTTGGCTGGACCAGGTATTCACTGGAGTTTGTGCCGTCTGGATAGTCTGCAAAGATATTGCCATTACTACAAGGCTCATTTATTTAATGACAAACCTGTGGCCGTCACTTACCCGTGCCATTGAGCGTGCTGTTCTTGTTGGTGTACAGTCGGATCATCTGGCCAATGGTTCTGACATTGTCCCTCAGCATGATGCCCTGAGCCTGCACCATGAAGAAGTACGTGTTGGCTGCAAAAACAGGAAAACAGGATTTACTTCATACAATACACTGTCTGTAATATTTACAAAGAAATACCAAAAAGCAACTGTGATTGGTCATTTAATGCTAAAATAGTATTTCACCAAAGTGATGACACTAAATAACTTCAAACTCAAACTGCATAAACATAATGGTTATGTTTTAGGCATACAAGTACAATATGACCAATGTTTTTGTAAAATATTACATACCAGTAATTCTAAAAAATGTTTTGAATTATTTATATCAATACGAACGATTGTGCTGGTATTTAGTATTATGCCATAAAAAAAATGTTATTTACAACTTATGCAGTATTGTCTGTATTTTTGGTGTTCTGCAAACCACAGCTACAACAATATCACTAAATGCTGTAAAAGTGCAAGTGCAGTCATGTCATTGCTAGAAAAAAGGAAAACATGAAAACTTAGTTTGGGTTGGAACAATGCTAAAGATAATTGTAGCATTTCATAAACATAACTGCTGTACTGTAAAAACTGGGTCCATTAACAGTGAACATTGAATCAGAGCTGTAGCAAAAAACACAAAATAGTTCAATCAATGAACAGAGGATATCTGGCCCATCAAAAAACATACAGCACAGTTTGGCAAAACTGAATGTTGAAAATGCTTAGAATTTTTTTTTTTTATTTATTTATTTTATGTAAAAGCACTGGCACAGTCTGTGACTGAAAGGTTCATTTATTATTTATTAGAAAAAACAATAAAAGGTATCTTTACCCAGTGCCTTGGAATAGAGCAAGACAAAAATACTTGCTAAAATGTGTCTGAGATGAGACAGCACAGTCATATTCTTCACAGACTTTTAGAGACCTAAAAAAAGACTGGGAGAGTGCATCTGTATACTTGTGACTACATCAATATAAATCACATGAGACACTGGGGAGCTCCTGCAGACCTGGCAGACGGCTAATATCCATCCTACACCGGAGGGTGCTCCCAAAGTGTGGGACCATGGCAACCCACTGACAGCTGCACATCTGGAGGCTGTCAGACCTGACTGGACCTGAGCCAGTAGGACACTCCACAACAAAAGCCAACAGATGGATCACTGACATTTGAAGTAATGGCAGTCCTGACCGAGTGTTCCCTGTACAGTATACAGTAGGGCTGGGCAATATGGCTAAGAAATATAATCTTGGGGTTTGTTTTTTCATTTTTCAAACTGTACAATTTGAATAGTGTGCAGCACAGGGTTAGAGAAAACTTTTTTCCTGTTTAATTCCAATGAACGATATGGCTATTTTTAGCAGTAAAAAATGTAATTAAATTTATCGCCTAGCCCTATCTATAACTAATGGTATTGTACTGTACATTTTATAGTTACAAGTTATAGAAAACATTTTGTGCATCTGGCATATACAGTAGCTATAACTTTTTAATCAGATGCTTTTTTTTTTTTTTTTAACCATTTTTGGGGTGCACACTGGCTCTCAATAAAATAAAAGATGCTTAACCAGGACAGGTGCTCCTTAAAATGAATAAATAGATAAATGACCCCCAATGTATTTTAGGTTAAGTCCTGATTGGCCTGGGCAAGTCAAGAAACTAAAGTACAGCAAAGAAATCCAATTAACATAACCTTCTAATGTGTGCAGACTGAGCCGGGAAAAACACATTCTGTACAATGAGGAACATGTTTCTGCCATTACATTACACTAAGCAAATGTAAATGTGCCCGGGCATGATAAGACTTATCACAGAGGAGCCAGACAGCCTCGCTCAGAGCATAGGGGGTTATGTGCTGGGCATACAAGCAGGTCAGAGGAGAATGGCTATAGGATGATGCTCCAAGCCAACAAGGACAAACAGCATTACAGCAAAACTGAATAGCATGTACAGTTCAGGAAAAAGCCATTTCAAAGAGATAACTATCTGCTGCATTGTTAAAATGTATGTCAACATGTAGCACACTTCTTTCACCCTTCCCCACAGCCACATTTGTTGGAGGATGAGGAAGAAGCAGCAGTGTGTGAAACAGCAGTCCTTGAATTGAATTCCCAGCTGGATGATGAATGAAGCATGGGAGCGAGGGCTGGCGGTACTGAATAGAACTCCTCTCGGGCCACATCAGCCGCACAGTGCCGTAAAAAATATCGTAAAAATGCAGCAAATGTCAGCAGAACCGCAGGGCTACAACACACTGTGACCCGTCAGGCGTGGTCAGGCGAGAGGTGCACCCAGCTCCTAATAACTAAATCTCAAATTAAAATCTATACTTATTAAAGCTGCACAATATATTCACTGTTTATGGGTGATGTAAAGTTAGCATGCAAATTAATATCACAAAAGGCAGCTGTTATTCCATGGGATTTCGTTTTAAAATGTTTGATGGAGCAAACCTATACCAAAAAGACATTAACAATTTTTTTTCTTTTCATTTGAATGCACCACAGTTTGATTTAAGGTTTTGTTTTGATGATATTTCAAAGGCAAAAAGTACATGTCTATCTCAAAGAAGATCATAAAATTATTCTGCTCTACTGCCATCAAAAATTTAAATGGTGATACATTTGCAATGTACTGTGCAGCCCTACTGTAATAATAATAATCATCTCTATTTATATAGCACTTTTAAAAACAAGGTTTACAAAGTGCTTAACAACAAAAGGATTACAAAAAACAATACATGAACAACAGAATAAATAGGGATAAAAACAATTATAAAAAGGCAAGACGAAAAAAATGGGTTTTAAGAAGTGACTTAAACTGTAGACATGTTTAAAGTTACCTTAGGATTGAGGAAAAAGTTGATTTTGAATGTCGTCAACATTGTTGTTTGCACCATATTCTGTAATGACTCTGAATGAAACAACACAAATCAAGGCTCATACCACCAGAACAAGTGTTCCAGTCTTATCATCTAATGTTGAGCCTGTGTATGGTGGAATCAGACTGCTGTTCTTAGCCACAGATGTGTTCTTCTGCTTCTCTGGCCCACAGGACGGTAGTAACTGAAGACAATCTTAGTCAATGATGTCACATAATATCACATCATCGCTCTTTGTCACAGCCGCTGACATTTTTAATGCTACTTTTTTGGACTGAATTTGGGGCATTCTTCTTAGTTTACTAATATACGCCACTTCCCTTCCTAAAATAGTCCTAAATGTCTTGTGAGTAATTTAAAAGCCTAGTCCTTCCCAATACAGCCTGACCCCATTGTGTATTGGATAGGATAACAGAATTTTCAAGCTTTGTTGCACTAGTCCACTGGTGACGAACAACTCTCATTTAAGTACACTCAATTGCAGTGTCCATAAGATACAGTCAGTTTAAGAAGTACTCTTTGTAATTGCGCATCTTGATATAATTGTATTGAGGAGAATATGAGCAAATATTTGACAGATTTTGGAGATGAGGCTTTGAAATTAGGACCCACAAAAATGTGTTCCAGTTGCATTAGATGCTCTCAACCTATATTTATCCACAGCCTGTTGTTCCTCACACACAGATGTTACACCTCAGTCTGTCAACGGTAAAGGGCTGCAGTCAGATATGGGCCTATTTAGCTAAAAAATAAAGCGTGACATTTTGAAAAATTAAACTTTACTGAGTCATTTTTTATTTTCTATCTTTCAAACAAGCCATTCTCTTCTAACCTCAAGCACCACGAAGGTATTTTAACTGGAGAATGACCGCTCCTACCATAACCATTCTACTGCTCAGTTTGAACTTCAGTAACATGTTTTGACCATGTCCCTCTACTACAAAGCTGGATAAGGAGTGCAGCAAGTTAACTTCGGGATTAACCCTGGGTTTCCGGCATCCGCTAACCAATCTGGTTCACTTTTTAGCAAGGTATATCTCTGGAAACTTACTCTGCACATAGCCTGCGCCGAACCAGGTTAGGTTCCAGGTAAAAAACAGAAACAAGGCCCACTGACCAATAAGAAACAAAAAAATGAGCCGCAGTTGTGATGGAGGAGGGAAAAGAGGCTGCGTAAAGAGTGAAAAAAGGACACAGGTGTCTGCACAAGAGGCACAGCTGATTGGAGAGCGAAAGTACAGCAAGCTTTACCTAACAAAGTGATAACATATGAAGTCCTATCTTATTCGTTACGTATACTAAATGACATTATGCTTAGAATGGATTCAATTGTGTGCATTATATTGTGATCCACAAATTAATAGATTCCACAACAATGATTGTAACATTCAAACAATAGACTCAACACTACCTCCTTGTTATTAGACCTAACCTGCTTGGTTTGTGCGTGTTCTTCATTTTGCAAGAATTTAGTGCAGTGTTTGTGTTTTTTTTGCCTCCAACAAGTCGATGCGATTGGTCGTTCAGTGTTGACTCCGCCAGTTTCACATGAACGCACTTGCGGCTCCAGAGAAAACTAGGGTTAACTCAACGAGATGCATCACCGTTTTGTGATACCACTGATCCAGTCTGAGATTGTTAGGGTTTGTCTAACCAGCTAGAAGAGACATATCTGAAGTACGCTCAACTAGTTTCGTACTACAAAGCCAAAACCAGCTACAGCCTAATTGCATTCGGTTGCTGATATGCGATTGATTCTATAATCGGCATTTATAAGCAGATGAACAGCTGTGAGTAATAGTAGCCACCAAGAATGCATTTGTGAACAATCTGTCCCCTCATCAATTATTAATAAGCCTTAATGCGAAACACAGTCATCAGTTATTCTTTGGCTTCCATAAAGGCTATTTCTGTCAGTGGGCAACCAATCTACTTGGCCAGTGTTATTTATTGTTTTACAAGGTTGAAAAGAAATAAATCCTTGCCAATCTACGCTCATGGGAACTTATTTAGATATATGGGTAACTTTGTTTAATGCTTTAATATAGTTAATCTGCAACAATATATCACAAATCTATCTGTATCGGAATATTTCTATCGCAAAGAGCTACTTGTATCACAATTAAATAGTAATTATTCCAACATTTAATCATAGTTTAGTCCAGAGCCTTCTATTTCTTTGCATTTTCTGAATCTGTTAAAACTTCTGACTAAATCAAAGAGCATTCAAATAGGGCAGCTCATACTGTCTCCATATTTCTAAAGTTTGATGTTTTTCTGTTATCGTGCAAACAAAGTAGGGACTATGAGTCCAGTTTTCCCACGCTTTTCATAAAGTCTGACTAAACCTTGGTTCAACAAGAATCTAAACCAAGAAATAAACAAAGGTGTAAAACAATTTAATCCAAGACTAAACCAAGTAGTAAACTGGGACAAAACTAGGACTTAAAGGATTTCTCACAAGACTAAACCAGGACTTTAATCCTTGACTGGAGAGAAGGGTTCACTTCTCTTTATTTAAACTGAGGCACCCTGATCTATTCTATGCCCTCTTATCTCCACTGTAGTCCGACAATCAGGCTGCTAACACAAGTGAATTTCCTCTAACTGCCGCTCCAGCAGAGCAGAAACCCAATGATTGCCAGTAAAAGCCCACACTATCAGCATAAAAATCTGCTCTGCACACCACCACATCCCTCTATAGCATGTGACTACTGTTAAGTTATCCACCATACACCACCACCGTAGTGTACCCAGAGCCCACAGATGCATTTAACATATCAATAAGCAGGGACATCAGAGCCCTGCAGAGAAGGACAAACACTAATGGAAATGTGTAAATGAACAGAGCCAATTATATTGTTAATTACTACCCTATTGTAGTACTGTTCCTTTTCATCAGTTGGGTTTCCATAAATGGGTTGGTTGTTAATAGATTTGGCCAATTGTAGGATGATTGTAGGTCACCTGTCCTTTCTTCATTGCATATTTCCATTACATATTACAAGCAATGATCAAATAAATGTGGTAAAAATATTTAAGGAAGGAATAGTCAGGTCTTGAGACATTTATGACCCTACACGTTCAAACTTAGTAAGGCATAAAGAATTATTACATTGCTCAAAACTTGTAGTGTGTAGGTGTAGTATTTTGATTGCATTGTGACCAAGTTTAAAAACAGCGATAACAGCAAAAATCGCAATGAAATAATTGCACGTTGGTATGTACCATGTCAACTTGATTTAAAAAAAAGGTTCACTAACTAAAAATTCTATCCAGCTTGTTGTGATTTCTAAATTCGTATTGCCTTTCCTAATGTTTTAATGGCTGGACCTGGGATATCATCGTTTACATGTCATCCTATTGGCTAGAGTTCATTCATTCGTTCTAAGATACGCGTTTGCAACACAAAGCTTTGAACTCGTGTAATAAAACATATATAAAAACATACGTTACTAGGAAATACACTTGTTGAGAAAAAAAGCAATTTAAACAGGACATTTACAGAATCTGCTGTGGTATTTTGTAGTTAGCTGGGAGCTAATTAGCCCGCTAGCAGCGTTCAAGAGTTAGCTCAGAGCTGGGCAGGAGCTGCATCATAATCCTCATAATCACATTAACTGCAGCTATAAAGCTGTTAGTGCAAAGTGGATAGAATTACCCGTGAGGACTAACCTATTCCAGGCGCCACATAAATGAAGTAGAGACAGGTGGTGGACATGGAAAAGAAGAATATGAAGGCCAGAAAAGAGCGGTTGGACATTCGCAGTAGCCGCCTCCAGTTCACCATTTTGGCTTAGGCCCGCTCCTCTTTTGCCGATATGAATCCCATAAAATACCTTGCGGTTTTAAAAAGTCCTCAAATACATAGGCGACAGTGACAGGTGTGTAGTCATTGAAAACGTGCACTGTAAAAGCCACCAGTGCAGCGCAGAAAAGGCTAAAGCTAGCGATGCTAGCTGGCCTGCTTTCCCTGACAAGAAATTTCGAGATGGAAAAAGCAGGCCTGAGACAGTAATATCAGGCAATTGCAAGCCTCACAGAACACCGCCGTTTAGCCATTTTGAACCAGTTCTACGGGCACACGGCTCAGCTGCAACACTTTTAAGGAATTTCGAAATAGTCTTCCATAGCTGCGGTGTCGCCAGCGAGCGTTTTTATCGCTAGCACTGACGGTTGATGGTCCGCGGAGGGGCAGAGCCGCCGTGCCTTCTCCCACACAGTCTGCTCTCAGCCGGTGCGATGCTCCCAACTCAATCGCTGCAATACTGGATGAAACGGCGCGCACAGGAGTCCAGTCATGCCACCGGCGGTCTCCACATGGACTCCGACATGTTGTGGTCTTTCAGGCTTAAATGTCCAAGATGGTATCCACCAAAACCGAGCTAAGATAAGCTTTAATCAGTTGGGAGACCTTTTCATTTTCTGCTGGCACTGCAGACACAGTTTCCGGCGGGTGGAACAGCCCCTCCCTCTGCACGTCGCCATGGAAACCGGAGTGAGCGGTGCAGTCGTCGGTGCAGTGACCGTCTCTATAGCATGGATGTGTAATAAGATCTGCAGACGCTAATGTCTCCTCATCATTCCCAGGGGACGGGTGGACATAACCCCTTTCCTAAGTGATGTCTCCAAGGATCATGTAGCCAAGGTTAGGGAATATGCTCTTAATGTAAGTTTAGAGCCAGGAAAATTCATGCACAAATAACTCCTACAACCCAAACTTTAGTTACAAGCCTATTACCTCACAGGTAATATGACCAAAAGCTTTTCAGTTAATGTACCATAAGAATTACAGAGAATGGAAAGTTGTGATCTCATGGTCCATAGCCAAATGAGGTGCCACTTTTGCTTCATCAGAGCTGAACTTAAGTTTTATCATTGTGTTTT